>JADWQK010002393.1:9709524-9735325 GCA_017933935.1 Sesamia nonagrioides | reverse complement strand
CAGACAGCGTAGCACTCCATTACTAAACGATTAACCATTTATGATTTACAGGTTGTCTTTTTTTATAATTATAAACTAGTGCTTGACTGCAATCCCGCCTGATGATAAGCAGTGATGCAATCGTTGATGGTAAAGCGCGCTAGTTTATTAAGATCCTATTCACACACAAAAAAAAACTTAGTGAATAGGAAGGAAGACGGCATGCGGCAGTTGAGCGAAGTGATGCAATATTAAACCCAACAACACGACCAACGATGCTGCGGCAGAGGGACCCGGCAGACACCGCCATACAACTGCTCAGACCCGTCCTCCGAACGGCTTCACCAGACATCATGCCGGAACATGACGAATCGCTTGGCGGTAAGACTTCTATCTTTTCTTAGTTATCTTACTTCGTTTCCCTTAAAGAAGATATTCAACGGCCTTGAGTAACATAACATCACAACTTCAATCTGCGAAGGCTTAAACAGTGCTATAGCTTTGTGCACTCACATCTTGCCATTTTTCGAGGCAGCAAAATATGTAAATCAATGCTATGTACGCCGTAATTGTGATGTACATTAGTCCTTTAGTTATTAAGATTGGTGACCCTTTTTTTTTTTGACGCTGTGGGAATGCATTTACGCACCTTACCCCGAAGGGCGTGTGTGGGACTCGCCCAGCCGAAGCCGGGAATACCCACTAAGCCCACAGCGGCACTCCGGCATCGCCATAGTGGCGGGGGAGTGGGAAACTAGCGCAGCCTGAGCTACCTCTCCCCCGCCGGCGAAACCCGCCTAGTTAGGCGGGCCCTCAATTGCCCCTCCTAGGGAGGGGCCGTGGCTCCCGCATGGTGAGCGATGTAAGGCGGGCGTCGGCCTCACGCCCGCCGCTCACCTCAGGGAGGGAGAAAGCGGGCGAAATCCCGCCTTCTCCTCCCCTACGCCGCCTGCGGAGCGCCGGAGCGAGGGGATCCTCCTCCCGCTCGCGCTCCGCTGCCTCCTTCTGCGACATCACGACCTCGCAGAAGGAGGCCATCGCCACACAAGCTTCCTCGCTCCCCACCATCTCTCTGACGATGGCGGGCAGCGAGAGGTCCCCTCCAACCGCCGTGACAAGATCGCGGCGCGGCACGGCCCACGACAGGCACACCGCGAGGGTGTGTTCCGCCGCGTCCTCCGCCGCGCCACAACCGTGGCACGACGGTGTCTCCTCTCGTCCTATCCGGTGCAGGTACCTGCCGAAGCAGCCGTGACCGGAGAGTACCTGCACCAGACGGAAGGAGAGGAACCCGTGACACCTGTCGAGCCAGTCCTCCAGGACCGGCCCGATGGCGTCGAGGGTACGGCGGCCGAAGACGGCGGAGGCGAGGTCCTGTGTCCACTGCTGGACAAGAGCGACCCTCGCCTCCCGCCGGACGGCCTCCCTCAATTCTGGGGCCGGACGCTCGCCCAGCGCCCTGCGCCCCGCCGTCAACTCGTACACTCTGGCGAGCACCCACGCCTCGAGCTCCCAAGGCGGGGTGCCCGCCAGAGCGCACGCCGCTGCGAAGCCCACCGTGCGGTAGGCCCGCGATGCCCGCTGGGCGATGGCCCTTTGGGGCGACCGAAGGGCGGTGAGGTTCTCCCTCCTATGGAGGGAGTCCGCCCAAATCGGGGCCCCATTGTCAGTGTGTAAAATTAGAGGTTGCCCGGGTTTTACTCCCTGACAAAAAAAAGAGAAAAGTAGAGGTTCGGCTAATCGGGTGTGAAAATAAAAAATGATAGTTTGTTGGACTACTATGTTTTAATTACAAGCTTTTATATGTAACAACAGGAAACTATCTTTAACTCTTATTAAATGTAAATAAACAATATAGCTTTATTGTTAACATCAATAAGGTTGGGTCAATCCTAGCGGCTCCAAGAGTGGTCTGTTGGAGCGTCCAGGTTTCACGCGCAACAGTAGCCTAGCAGATTGCCCACTAACTCTAGCTCAGCTTACTCAGGCTGTGGATTTCATCCACTATGACTACAGAATTATACAAATCCAAAATGGGGAAAATTATATATCAGAAAAGGTCACAAAAGGTCACAAAAGGTCACAAAAGGTCACAAAAGGTCACAAAAGGTCACCACCGGTAATATAATAGTAAATGAGTTTTCTACGGGTACAAGAATGTTATTTAAATTGAGATAAGAGGGTACTTGCGACACATCCTTGGAAGTTCCTGGCCTTCTTTGTCCTTTAAACCACGTGTCCTGCCTCTCCAAACCAACGGGGTTGAAGGTAGAAGAATATGACAAAAATAAAAATAAGACACGCCCAGGCGGCGCTCCAATAGAAAAATTCTCCGCCTGGGAGACCCAGCCACATGCACAGGATTGCTTGGGCTTATTGCTGCTTGCTGGCTGGTCCACACGGCCGCGATTGTCCCAAAATCAGCACACCGTGTCAGAAGCCTTTATTTTCTTTAAGCCCGTCCAGGCCGTCTGCCCGACGCCCTGCCGGTCAGATCTATCGACATCGAAAAGCCTTTTTTCCGATCGCTACGTGACTCCACAGGTATTTTCGCCTCCTTCTTCTTTTGCTGTCAAGAATCTCTCTCGGTGCCAAACACCCGAAACCAAATTACCCCTTTGAACGGTGGGAGATTTCCCAGCTTACAAGATTCCAATCTGCAGAAATCCAATGAAAATATAACTTGGTCTACAAAAATCCCTTAATGAAAAAAATACGACAATTCATTTTCACAATGAAAGCAGCGACCATTACGTTGTTGATCTACCAAAAAAAAACAATCCATGCAAACATTACCAAAACCATACTCCTCACAAACTTGGGAATTTGACAAAAAACTGTCACACTGAAACGTCAAAACGACAATAAATGTCACAGATAAAACAAATAGTAATAGACAATTAGTATCAATAACCATAGACCACAAAAAGGTGCGTTTCCCTATGCTTAGTAAAGGCAAAAAAATAATAAATAAAATAAGAAATAATCACAACGTTACAATACCTCCCCTCCTAGGAAAAGGTTCGACCAAGGAGAACCGCTCGCTGCCCTCAGCGAACTAAATAAACGAAGTTAATGGGTAATTAATGGTAAGTATTGGTCATAACAATGAGTAGTCCAACCAAAAAAAAAAAACAAAACAGAACAAAACAAAACCCTGAGCTTGTTTGATCAAGGAAGAAACCATAAAAAAAACTAAACCCAACACCAAGCTTCCTTCCTCGGCCCATATCCCTCGATCGCCTCTTACGATCTGCACGGAAAGAGATGCAGCTGACACATTCTAAGATTTTCTTTTGTCCCCAGGCCAGCATGGGGAAACAATTTCTCATTAGGGCAATAATCCCATGAGGAAAACTAAAAAAAATATTTAGTACAAATTAAAAAAAAAAATTCGGCAAAGCGAAACAAAAAAACGTCGCATATACTCTCTCGAATACGCGTGCATGTGTTTCGAGCAGCACGACCTCCACCTGGTTTCAAGGACAATCCGGAAATTCAAAATGTGGTAAGGGAAAAAAAAAACGTTGACGGAACCAAATTTAAAAAAAATCGAACGCGTTCTTTCGATCCACTGATACAGTGATAACAACAATTCAGTAATACTGAGAATACAATATATCTTGATCCTACGTAAAACCCCAAATAAATAAAACAACCCGGATCCGGTAATAAAAAAAACGTAGGAAACAAGACTGGTTCCTCAACAACCATACTCATGATAGACAGACAGCCATACGTTCCACGCGAATCCTCTCTTTTATTAACATTCATATATCCTTATATCCTTCGTCTTTATTAACACTAAGCGCTTAGTGAATTTACCTTTCATTCCTTCATTCTTCCTTCATCATTCATACAGAGTAATGAGTCGGAATAAAACCATTCAATACACCTACCAAAACGGCGTTTAAATGTCAACCATTTAAACTCCACAACGTATGCAGTCATCTCCGTGAACAACCGGCGGTTCGTACACCGTGGCGGCACGACGAGCTCGCGAGATAACGGCGGGTCGTGCGTCCACGGAATACAGACACACAGCTGTATCACTTCGACTTTACAATGCGGCTGCTGTCAGATCATCAAAACGCTGAAAAAAAACTAGTGACTCTTCAAGTCTTTAATATGCCATGACCCAATGGGATGGCCATCTAATCTTTCCACTTCGTAAACTAAGGGCGACAAAACGGCCTTTACCCTGCACTTCTCGTACTTGGGTGCTAACTTAGCCATTTTAAACTTAGCTGCATCACTTTGCGTATAGCAGCGCTTCCAAACAATATCCCCTACTGAAAACTTAGCCGGTCTACGGCGTAAATTATAATATTTAGAATTAGCCTCATGTGCCCTTAACAAATGCAACCTAACCTGACCAAAAATGTCCTTCAAACAACCTAATTCCCCAGCGTATTCGTCGCGAGGCATGGCCACTTCATACTCCGCCTCAGTATCTCTGTAGAAGGACCCGTTTACGACCAGTTCCCTACCATGTACTAAAAAGAAAGGAGAAAACCCAGTGGACTCATTTACTGCACTGTTTATAGCAAACTGAATACGGTGCAGTTGCTCATCCCAGTTCCTATGGTTTTCTTCCACGTAGGAAGCTACGGCCGTCATAACTGTCTTGTTATACCGTTCTACCAGATTAACCTGCGGCGTATAACGTGGGCAATAATGTATTTTGGGAATGTTGTAACGTTTCAGTAGATTCCGGAATTCCGTTCCCGTGAATTGCACTCCGTTATCTGCAATTACGGTTTCAGGGACACCGTGAGCTAAAATAACATCCCGTTCAAAATGTTTTGCCACAAGAGCACTGGTTGCACGACGCAATGGAAACAATAAGGTATACTTTGAAAAGCAACATGTTACGACTAACAAAAACGTAAATCCTGCTCGGGAACGTGGTAAAGGACCTACCAAATCTATGGACACTACCTGGAAAGGTCTATGGCAAACCTTTGGTTGACCCATTAAGCCTGGTGTAGCCTTTGTATGTTTATAGGCGGCACAGACGTCACAATTTTTAATGAACTCCACGACATCCTTATGCATGCCTGGCCAAAAATACGTTAAGCACAGCCGTCTGTGCGTCTTAAACACCCCCAAGTGCGCGGCAGTAGCTTCACAATGGTTTGCCCTAATAACTTCCAGCCGATCACCCTTCTTTACCACTTCCTTCCAATCAAACTCACTCAGTAAATTATGCTTGCTCTTGCAGTAACGATAGAGCTTCCCGTCCTTGACACAGAAATTAGGATAGTTTTTAGGAAAGGCTTTACAACTATTAAAGGTCCTGTCATACCATTCATCTTTCTCTATGTTGTCGGAATCATTCACCGCTTCTACTTTCATAAGCCTGGACAATGCATCCGGAACGACGTTGTCAGAGCCCTTCCTGTGCTCAATTTCAAACTCAAATTGAGACAGTCGGCAACCCCAACGAGCAAGTCTTCCGGTTGGATTCTCCAAGTTCATGAACCACTTCGGCGATGAGTGATCCGTCACCACCTTGAAAGGTCGGGAACCTAAATAGGCTTGAAATTTCTCTACCGCAAAAATAACCGCCAGTGCCTCCCGTTCGGTAGCACTATAATTCCGTTCCGCTTTGTTCAGCGAACGGCTAACATATGCAATCGGGTGTTCGTACCCGTCTATTGTTTGGGATAACATACCACCTAAACCATACGCTGAAGCGTCACAATGAACCGTGAACGGTTTGTCAAAATCAGGGACAGCTAAGACTGGGGCAGTAACCAAGGCGTTCTTTAATGTAATAAAGGCGGTCTCGGCTTCCTCTGACCACTGGAAAGGTGGTGCCTTTTTACCCTTTGCTGTCAACCTGTTTAAAGGAGCTGCGATTGTTGAAAAATTTCTTATGAAACGACGGTACCACGAGCATGTACCAAAAAATACTTTTACATCCCGCGCAGTTGTTGGAGTGGGAAAATTCAAAATGGCCGATACCTTTTCAGGATCAGTACGCAACCCGAACTCGTCTACGACGTAACCAAGGTACTTTAGCGACTGTCGAAAGAATTTAGACTTGCTGAAATTTATAGTGAGGTTGGCCATTTTCAGTTTGTCCAACACTCGTTTTAACAGAACCATGTGCGTGTTAAAATCTGAACTACATATTACTATGTCATCGATAAAACAGAATACCATGCCATTTACAATATCGCTCGTTAAGTTATGGTCGAACAATCGATCCATAAGGCGCTGCTGACGAGCAGGCGCGCCACAAAGTCCGAATGGCATAACCTTAAATTTGAACAACCCTCTGCCAGGAATTGTGAAGCTAGTCCTCTCTTGCGAGTCTTTACTCAGTGGAATTTGCCAAAAAGATGAAGATAAATCGATGGAAGACAGGTATTTGGCCTCCTTTAGGCTGTCAAGAATCTGGGGTATGTATGGAATTGAATAAGAATCCCCTTTGGTTACCGAATTCAACTTCCTACAATCTAAACAAAACCGCCAATCTCCGTTTGATTTCTTGACAAGCAAGGCTGGATTGTTCCACGGACTCTCACTAGGAGTAACTACATCTAATGCTAACATTCTATCCAGTTCCTGGCTTAAGAATGCTCTCTTTTCCGGCGAGAGAGGATATTGTTTCGTTTTAATTGGTGGTGCATCACCAGTATCGATGACATGTTCGATCAGGGTAGTCCTACCTAAACCCTTTTCTTCAAAAGAAACATTCTTAAATTGTTCAACCATCGCATCAGCTAACTCCTTTTGTGCCACTGTTAAATGTTCATACGATTGAATTGTACTAATGCGGTCTGAATTTACTGAGTGTTTAAAGTAATCTACCGGTGAAACTCTGTAGTCAATGTTGTCAAATATTTCTGGTGCTAGACGAAAGGCATGCCAAAAATCTACCCCTAATATAACATGAGAAACTATGTTGGGTATTACAAAAACTTAATAACATGTGTAATATTATTAAAAGTAACCGGAACAAAAATAAACCCTATCGTCTGTACCTCTACACCATTTGCAACATGACATTTTGTACTATTATTATTCTCTTGAAAGTCAAAACCAAACTTGACAAAATCTAAGTGTGAATTATTTCCCAAAATTGAAATGGCTGCACCTGAGTCCAATAATCCAAAGATCTCAAAATCATTTACTTGAAATTTTAGATGAGGTCTAATATCCTTTTTACTAGGAGCAAACAGAACCGTGGCAATGGAACCGAAATTATAAAATTTAGACCTAGAATCATTATTTAAATTGCCGCGATTCAACCTTACAAGTTTTTTGAATTTTTATTAGACACTTTGTCAGATTTCTTTACATTTTTGCAGTTAGTACAGTGTTTCCGCAAAACACCTACTTTCCCACAGCCAAAACACTTTACAGCACCCCCTTCCGGCACGCCGTTGCACTTTGAAAAGTTGTGGTCAGTTTTTCCACATTTGAAACAAATGGGCTTTGCGGTTTTCCTAAACTGCCTACCCTTGCTATAAGTGTCAGCACACGGACAACCGGCCGACCCGGCCGCGTTTGTCGTCGAGGCAGCTACCGCCTGAACAGGCTTATGAGACTTGCCCTTGTAAGCGAAGTCCGTGCCAAGCATACTAGAGCTGGGCCTCGACGGCTCCACAAACAGATCAGCCCGCTGACGCGCGGCTTCCAACTTCCGGCACTGTTCTTTAAGTTGGGCGATTGAAGTTACCTGCACTAACGCTAGCTGTTGTGAAAATTGAGGCCTAATATTATGTAACAAAATCTCTAATTTACTGTCCTCGCTCAGTGGGTTTTTGAGACGAGCAAACATACATGTCATGATTGAAAAATAAATATGGACTGGTTCGTCCGCTCCCTGTGTACGAGATCTAATTTCCCCAAGCAACCTATAATCATGGTCCACTGGGCCAAACTCCTCCAATAAAATCTCCTTAAGCTGAGACCAACAAGAAACTTGATCCCTGATACCCCTGTACCAAAGCAAAGCTTGCTCCGTAAATAATTGAGCAGCAGAATTAAACAACTTAATATCCGAGACACCATAGGACCGTTGCAACTCATCGACCCGTTCCAAGAAAGACCGTGGGTCAGTAATGCCGTTGAACTTTAAGTTCCACTTCGAAACATTTTTATCACCGGAGCATTCTACAGATATTTCCTTAGGAGCAAAGAAAGGGTTGACTTCATGAGGAGCAGGAGTACTAGCTACCTCCACCTTACCCAGGAGCACCTCCAGCTTGTCGCTAAGCTCTGTCTTTATAGTCAGGATAGCGGGATCATCAGACTGAATTCTGATGATCCTATGGTACAAGTGGCTGCCCAAAGCTCGGCTTCGGTTCTGCAAGTACCTGTCCTTCAACCTAGTGTACCTGTCAACAGCCACACCAAGTTCCTTCAGCTTTTCCTGAATAATTCTAAGTTCTGATTCCGGTGTAAATTCAGTTTCCAAAACTGCCTCTGCAGGACATTCTAACAATAAGCCACGAAGTTGTTTGCGCAGGGCTTCCACAGTACTAGCAGGAGTCTCAGAACGAATAGAAACCTCATATATAAGCTCATCCTTCAAGAGGGAGTGAAATTGTATATTGCGGTCCATGTTGATGTGAAAAGTTACTATTTGTAGCTAAAAATGTGTAAAAAGGAAATCAAACAGACTCTAAAACGCGAATTAACAGTGGTGACTTACAGTTATTTACTTAAATTTGCTTAAATTTACTTAAATTCTTGAATGAAGTTATGAAATTGACACAATGTAAGGTATTGCTAAAAAAAATAAAAAATGTAAAATCTCCAAAATTTCTACAAAATTATGCTTAGGCACACGCAGGCACAGTATCTATATCAATTACAATCACTAAAAGTGGTACTCAGTACAGCAATACACCAAAATAATTCAAAATAAGTTTTCACAGTGTGATCCCGCAGATAAAATTTGTCAAAGTTAAATTTCACTAAAATTCCATAAAATATTTGGAAAAACCACAATAAATTGGCACAGTCACATGTAAAATTTTATAATCCTGCTTAAGGATGCAAAATAAATACAAATAAACACTAAAAATTTAAAAGCATGATGCAACATACCCTCAAACTGACATGTGATTGTTCAACTTTCACTAAGTAAAATTATGTGAAATTTGAAAAATAATTACAACAATGTTTTTTGGGAAGAAAAGGAATGCACTTATCACTGATTAATACTGATATAAGGCTAATTCACACTTATTAAATTAAAGTAATACTTCAAAATTTAAAGTTACAAGTTTTTTAGAAGAAAAAAAAATATCTCCAGTGGTGACCTTTACCCAATCAGCCAAATTCCCCATGAAAATAAATATAAATTGGGCGCCATTTGTCAGTGTGTAAAATTAGAGGTTGCCCGGGTTTTACTCCCTGACAAAAAAAAAGAAAAGTAGAGGTTCGGCTAATCGGGTGTGAAAATAAAAAATGATAGTTTGTTGGACTACTATGTTTTAATTACAAGCTTTTATATGTAACAACAGGAAACTATCTTTAACTCTTATTAAATGTAAATAAACAATATAGCTTTATTGTTAACCTCAATAAGGTTGGGTCAATCCTAGCGGCTCCAAGAGTGGTCTGTTGGAGCGTCCAGGTTTCACGCGCAACAGTAGCCTAGCAGATTGCCCACTAACTCTAGCTCAGCTTACTCAGGCTGTGGATTTCATCCACTATGACTACAGAATTATACAAATCCAAAATGGGGAAAATTATATATCAGAAAAGGTCACAAAAGGTCACAAAAGGTCACAAAAGGTCACAAAAGGTCACCACCGGTAATTTAATAGTAAATGAGTTTTCTACGGGTACAAGAATGTTATTTAAATTGAGATAAGAGGGTACTTGCGACACATCCTTGGAAGTTCCTGGCCTTCTTTGTCCTTTAAACCACGTGTCCTGCCTCTCCAAACCAACGGGGTTGAAGGTAGAAGAATATGACAAAAATAAAAATAAGACACGCCCAGGCGGCGCTCCAATAGAAAAATTCTCCGCCTGGGAGACCCAGCCACATGCACAGGATTGCTTGGGCCTCGTGCTGCTTGCTGGCTGGTCCACACGGCCGCGATTGTCCCAAAATCAGCACACCGTGTCAGAAGCCTTTATTTTCTTTAAGCCCGTCCAGGCCGTCTGCCCGACGCCCTGCCGGTCAGATCTATCGACATCGAAAAGCCTTTTTTCCGATCGCTACGTGACTCCACAGGTATTTTCGCCTCCTTTTCTTTTGGCTGTCCAGAATCTCTCGGTGCCAAACACCCGAAACCAAATTACCCCTTTGAACGGTGGGAGATTTCCCCGCTTACAAGATTCCAATCTGCAGAAATCCAAAATATAACTTGGTCTACAAAAATCCCTTAATGAAAAAAATACGACAATTCATTTTCACAATGAAAGCAGCGACCATTACGTTGTTGATATACAAAAAAGAATGCCATGCAAACATTACAAAACCATACTCCTCACCAACTTGGGAATTTGACAAAAAAACTGTCACACTGAAACGTCAAAACGACAATAAATGTCACAGATAAAGCAAAACAAATAGTAATAGACAATTAGTATCAATAACCATAGACCACAAAAAGGTGCGTTTCCCTATGCTTAGTAAAAGCAAAAAATAATAAATAAAATAAGAAATAATCACAACGTTACAGTTTCCTCAACCAAATTATGTCATACATTTTACAATATGTATTTATATATAGCTGTTCGTTTAGTCCCGAGTTTGTCAACCACAAAATATGAAATACAAAAAAGTGCGTAATACAGATATTATAATTAAAATAGAAAAAGGATTCAATATTATTTTATAATTGAAACCAAATATTTTTGGTCCTTGACTTGCAATTATTTGTATTATTTTGTCATGTTTTTTCGTTTGGGTGTTTTGGTGATGGTGGGGTAGTAAATATTTTATTGGTGTGGATTATTTAACAAGTATCCTTGAATATCTTCTTGTTTATTGAACCTGTAATTAGTTTTTGTTTTAGTCATGTTTTTTTTCTATTTGTTACAATAAACCTAAATTGTAGAAGTACCTACTAAAAGAGGAATCCTAGGAACGGGTTGCAACATTTATCCCATCTGTTAGAAGTATGCATTCTATACCAATGTGTTTTCTAAGTATAGAGTGATTATGTAACATTCCAAGAACAATCATAGACTTTGAGCAATATAAGCCTGAAAGCAAAAGATTTGTTTATTTGACTGGTGTTGATAAAAATCCAGACTGTTTGAAAAAAATACTACTTTATTTACGATAAATAGTAATACCTATTAAGTTTTAAAGCTTATATTGATTACTTCTATTATTAGGGTAATGCACCCAGATCCTAGGGACTAAGGTTAATCATTGTCATTATCATTACAGGATGAACAACCTACCAAAGTTCTGAAAACCGATGTAGATGCTGATGTCAAAACAGCTTCTGACGAAGATGCTGCTCAATCTGAAGCACGATCTGAAGAAAAAGCGCCGGAAGTTAAATCTCCGGCTCCCGTTGCTGACAAAGCGCCTGCTGAAACTGTTGCGCCTGCTAAATCTGAAGCTACAACTGTAGCAAAAGAGAGCACTGAAAAGGAATCTACATCTGAAATGATTGCGGCTGAACCTGAAATACCCGCTCCAAAAGCAGCAGATAAACCAGAAAAAATGGACGTAGAGGAAGAAGTAGCTGACAGCAAAGAAGATAAAGTAGTTCAAGCTGAGATGGATGTTGTAGCCGAAAAAGTCGATACGATTGTCGAAGAAGTCACAGACTCCAATGAAGTAGCTGAAACCCCAGTCTGCGATATTGAACCCATTATTGAGGAGAGTAGTGATAAGACTGAAAAACCAGAGACTGAAAAGATGGAGACAGAGTCTTCAGAAACTGTTCCTGAGCCAAAAAAGAGTGCCGAACTGAATAATGGTGACAAAGATGCACCTGTTCCAGCAGAAACTCCAGCTTTAATCACAGAAGTCAAGGATGTGACCAATAGCAAAGAGGAGCTGAACGACGTAGCGGATATAATTGAAGATCTCGAACCCGTCATCGAGGAACCCTCTTCTAATGAAATGGAAGATTTGCAGAATGTAGGAGAGGTGCTGGAGAAGGAATGTGACGAAATATTATCCAAAGTACAGGATGTCACTAACTTGGATAACATACCAGTAAAACCTTTACTGACTACTATTGCCGAAGAAACCATGGAGACTGAAAATTTGGATACAAATGATATTGTTGAGAGAATTTTAGATTCAGAAATGGAAATGGAACTGAAGGAGAGTGAGGAGAAACAGAAAGCTTTAAAAGCTGCAGAGCAAGCGTCAGAAAACAAGGCTGCAGAGGAAGGTGATAAAATGGAAAAGCAGGAAGTTACCAATAACGATACAACAAATGTTGCACAAGAAGAGAAACCCACAGAAAAAGTTGCAGAGGTTAAAGCGTCAAAGGAAAATGTTGACAGTAGTAGCTTTAAGAATACAGATGGCGAAGAAAACAAAGTAGATACTAATGAGAAAGAAGCAAAATCGGAAACAGATACAACTGAACAGAAAATGGAAACAGAAGTTAGCAGCACATCTGATAAAGATGATAGTAAAACTAAAGTGCTTGAAGTTGCCACAGAGAAAACTGAAACAGATAAAAAAATAGACCCAGAAGAAAAGAAAAGCGAAGATAATAAACCTGAACCAGAACAGAAAGAAGCCCCTGCTGAAACAATTAAGGAACAGACAGAAACTCCTGTAGAATCTAATGAGAGTCAAAAAGCTTCTGAAGAAGCTAAGCCTGAGAGTGAGCCAAAAGAAACAAAAGAAGCACAGGTAAACGGCAAAACTACCAACGGCGATGCGGAAATCTCGTCTCAAAATGGAGATGCCAGCAAAGAGGAAGAATTAAGTTCCAGACTATCGATAGAAAACGGAAAAGAGGTCGTGAACGGCGCAAATGGTGCAAGCGGTGACTCTGCTGAAAAGGATCAAGACAAGATCGAAGTAGATGTAGCTGACATCAAAGTGAAGACGGTAGCCGTTGACGAGCCACGCAACGATCCGATAGAACAGCCCACGGAAGCATAAGATAGTACGGTGAGTGTCTCGTGATCTATATTAAAATATTAAGAAGTATTTCCAGTTGATGACAAAGATGAGCAGGTACTAAATATTAGTTAAAAAAAGATTCTTTAATAATTAAAAAAATCCATGCATTATTATGATGCATGACGCAGTTTGAAACACTCTATTTGCGAGCGAAGTCCGAGTCATGCATTTAAGGAGTTCTTTTGCCTAGTTCAAATGTTAGTAGTTTTTTTTTAGATTACTCAAGAATCTTTTTTATTTTTCTAATCTTTAGTCATTGGGTGGGGAAGTGGGCTGTCTTTCTAAGATGATAAAATTACACGATGTGTAAGTCAATCAAGCGCGTAGTAGGTAGCTAGTGTACACAACTACACATGTATTGTGCTGAGCAACAAGTACTAATTTCAAAACATTGCAATGATCCTGCCAATGTCCGATTTACCGACACATTTTTCTATGACAAAACTCGTAATGGCGAGATTATTACAATGTTTGTTAATTAGTAGGCCCTGCAGACAGTCTTGGAAGCCCATTTCTCATTTTCAGAACAACAGTGCTGCAACTAGTCAAGTATTTTTTTCTATTCTTTATTCTCGCTGCTGCCCTCTTGAACCGTCAAAGAGACAGATTAAAGTTCTGTAAATGGTTTTATTCATTGCCATAAATAATTTGATTTTATGTCGCTCAGTCACCTCATCTACACAATTTTCTCCACATTTAAATCGTCGTACAAAATCAAGAGTAAAATATACTATACAATATGTAAAGAAAACCCTGTCCGACCCATAAGGATAATAAAGGTTAGGGAAACACATGACCAAATATAATATAAAATTTTACGTAATCATCATAGTAACAGTACTAATGAATTTTGGAATAATCTTTTTTCCCGCGAATTAATTCCAACTTCCCCGAAATTTGGTAACTTTTAAAAAAGTGCCAACATCGTTTTGACGCTATTATTATAAGCGTGCGACCACGTGCCGCGTGTCACCCCCGTCGCCCGCGCATGGATTGCCTACCGCATTTTTAGGGGGATTTTTTTTTAAGTTTAGCCCGGCTTTGTGGGCATTAGTAGAATCCGTTATCAATACCTTCATGGATCGGACAGGGTTTTCTTTACATATTGTATAATAATAAAATATATACCACATATTATTACAATAAAATTGTGTATATGCGTTCATTATTTTCAGTTTTTACTCTACTACATAGTTAGTCCTACATTGTTATTTATTACTAATTTATAATGTCAAATTGTCCGCATCTGTTCTCTGGATAATATTTTTTTGTAAGCTACATTTTTTCAAAAGAAACAGTAAATACTGCATTTTAACATTGTTTTCAGGATCGGACGAGTGGAGCTGCGGGGCGTCGTAGCGTTGTTGGTTCACATCAGAAGATTGACAAGACTGAGGTTGCTTCCACGCTAATTGACATCACTTCCTAGTTTATACGTGTATTGAAATTTCACTGTGTACCACGCGGTGACGGTCGGTGCGCTCTGCAGACTCGCATACGTTATTAACGTACACCATGACTTGTCAGGAGACCCATATTCAACATATTACCTTATATTGTACTTAGGTAACTTAGTATCAATAGACTTATCAAATGCCCCAAGGTTCAACTACTTAACTAATCTAAAATATTGTCCTTGACAAGTCTTTTAATGTGTAGATTTTTATTACTATACCATTGTCATTGCGTCTCACTGTATCAGGTATTTAACTTTATATGACTTAAGACCTTTTTTAAAAATATTAGTGAGCCTCATTTCAAGAGGAACCTGTACTACGGTAAGTCGCAATGTGTAGTGGTAATGTGTTTACGTAAGTTTAATTTTGCTATAAGTAAAGTTATTGAATGTAAGTCACATAGTTGTAAGAGCGAAACTTTTATTAATAGACATTCCTGTAAGCGTACAATATATTATGTGGTAGTATTTTATTGAACTTTGCATAATTTCTTTATTTTGGTACGTAAGGGCCAAATCATGGTGCTTTATACGAGTTGCCAGACCACGCACTATATGCTATTCCATTATTTCTGTATTATCTATTCAATTTTGTAGGGACCTAGTAAGGTCATAATTACTATAGACTTTGATGTTGCGCTCTATTGCGTAGTCATGAATTTTGATACAGGTACAGCGCGGCGGTTTTAGATGTAAAAACTAGTAAGCTGCGCCGCGCCTTTAATTGTAGGAGCATTTGTGTATAATGTTTGTCATGGGAGAGAGTAAATTTCGCGTCGTGTAATAATTCCCGCTCCGTCAAGGCGTGCCACCGGCCTAGCAGTGCGCACCGTTCGTCACACCTTATCATATTTGATTAAAGTAAGTTCTATTCATAAGTATTAACTGTATTGTGATTCTTAATTATCGTATAATACGTATTACTCAATTTTTCGTAAACCCACTGCCAAACCTGTGCAGCCCTGTTTGTCGTTGGTCTTTTAGCTACCGGTGTAATTGTGATATTGAATCTAACAAGGAGACTGTGTAGATTGATCCATGGGCTGTGTTAAGTATTTATTGGGTCGGGTGTGGAAACGCTTATGTACAGTTAGGTGGTTCTATTATTTATTTAGGCATTGCAAAACTTGCTGTATATAAACTAATATGTATTGATTATCCTGTGTCTTCTTCAACAGTTTAAATTGTCTTTGGTTATGTGTTGAAAATATTAGGCGCTTACCTTTGCTTGAAAGGGTTCTACTAGAAAAAAGCATGTATGCTTGCGATGTGGTTTATTTAGTATTTGTGATCTTATGGTGCGAATATCCTAAGGTTGTGTTTTTCTTTGCTTTACTGCGACGATCTTTCTGATTTTGAATAAGCTTTAACTGCTCGTTTTTAAAGAAGGAATGCCAAACGAATTGACTGAGAATTATACAGAACTAGTCGTATGTTATGGAATCTCCGTATTATTAGGTTTGGCTAATTTACAAATTTGACTGAAGTTATTAAACAGCGGTAGGTACTATTCTTTATTTATAAGTTACATTTTGTTCCTGTGTTAGTTATATAAGACCGAAACTGATGATAGTACAGTATTGAAGTAGCTTTTGGACCAACGGCAACCGATCGCGCAGGCATCTTCGTTTAGACTGATTTTTTACTATTCAAACTACAATGTTCAATCACTATCTAAAAGTTAAAGCCGAATACGTAACCATGGCTTTTATATTTTAGGTAATGGATGAGTATAGAATGTCTTAAAAATAAGAAAAACATACTTTTGGGTTCGTACATTTTATTGTAAAAACTAAATGTGAAATCTCAAATGCAATTGAAATGTATTAATTTTAATTGTCACCACTAATGACGTTAAAATATAATGGATGTAGAATTTTGCATTGGTTTTTTATTTTATGCTTGTAGCCAAATAGAACTAACTATACTGTGTGGATCTTCGGGGTAATATACATGTCGCGTCGTTGTAATGTGTAGTTGTATATGAGGTGTCCTATTGTCAACAAGGGCTGGCGCCCACTGCCATGTATGGCACGACATGGCATGGAAATGGAGATTTTATTACTATTCAAGTTATTTTGAATCTTATTTCAATGCATTCAATTTTATAACTATACTATACCATGACGCCGCGACGCTGTGGCATAACGTGATGTGCTACGGGATGCTGTGACGCGACTTGAGGTGCCGCGGAATGCTGTGGCATGACGTGACGTGCCGTGGGATGCTGTGGCATGACGTGACGTGCCGCGGGATGCTGTGGCATGACGTGATGTGCCGCGGGATGCTGTGGCATGATGTCACGTGCCGCGGGATGCTGTGTCACGACGTGACGTGCCGCGGGATGCTGTGGCATGACGTGACGTGCCGCGGCGCAAAATTGCATTCCGAGAGGCGTATGAGTCACCTGTGTCGATGAATTATGATTGCTAAGTAGGTTGAAATTTGTCTTTTCGGTGCATGGTGCGCATTGCGGTCGGTGCCTGGCATGCCGCAGGCTACTACAATAGAATCTGCCGTGCCATGCCATGTCATGCCGGCAGTTAGCACCGGCCCCAGAACGTTTGCAGTTCTATGCTGAGCATGTGTCCGGTCGAACAAGTCTGGTAGTACACTTTTACTTAAAAATCGTCCTTACTGGTATGAAATAAAGACGCAGAGTGAAATTGTCGCCACGTAAGTGTGATTGACCGTGCACAACTACCTAATATTTCTACAGACTATTTCATTATCTACAGAATATCATAGAATTTTGAATAAAGTACATTTTGTCAAAGAAATCCGACTTTTTCTGGTACTTGCACCAATACGCTATCTAAAAGTTGGATGCATAATATTCTGAAATTACTCGTAAGTCACACATTTGTAAACACCACTGGTAAATAAAAAATAAAATAAAAGTGTACCTAGCAGGGTAATTGCGTAACAAATCAGTTGTAGCTGTTGAAAAATCAAAATTAAAGCCAGCGCATGGCTTTCATTTTGATAGTTCAACAGCATTCATTGCGATACTTTCGTCGTTGAACAGACACATCTTCGAATATAGGGAGCAATGGAACAGCAATAAGCTTCAAAATGATTCCAACTGATAGTAATAGTGTGTTACGCAATTAGGGATCTGCACCCTAATTGCGTACCTACCTAATACTCCATTACTGTCAGTTGGATATGATTCCAACTGACAGTAATGGAGTATTAGGTAGGTTGAAGCTATGTTCTCTAATATATCTGCTCAACAACGCAATGAATGTTATTGTACTGTCAAAATGAAACTCATTGCTACTGATAATTATCATCATCTCGGCGTTAATCCCAGTCGCATCCGCAGCTTTTTCAGCTTTGGAGTCTGGGGTCCGCTTTACCAGTTTAACTGCTGAGTTTGGTTAAACTTCGATATTTTCCGTGAAGCGACTGCCGTCTGACCTCCACAACCCGAAGGCGATATCTAAGCATTGCAGTTAGACCAATTGTTAGACTTTTGAGGGTTCCAACAACCCGTAACGACTGCCACTAGATGTTCGTATGGCAACCGGGACCAACGGCTTAACGTGCTTTCCGAGGCACGACCAGACCAGTGCAAATATTTATATTCATGCATACAAATATTTGCACTGTGCGGGGATCGAACCCGCGCCTCCTTGCGCAACGGCCGCGTTCGCTACCGCTACGCCACAGAGGCTGTCGATAATATGTTACGCAATTACACTGCTGGTGTGGTTCAACAGTAGCAGATCAACTGGTATTTTTTAATATTCAGTACCTACCCCACTTTTCAACTTTTCGTGCAATAGCAGAGTTATAGTTATCTGGATTTACCATCGATAATCATATTAAAGAATAAACGCGTGCCAGTAGACTTTAGTTGCTGTGCGTAAAGTCAATCCCATGGCTCCATCTTCAATCCCACATCGGTGGTACCTAACAATAGTACGTGGCAGCTGTCGAAATATTTAACAGTACCTACATACTATGTATGAATCTACGAAATGACAATAAAATGGGAATTCCTATTGATAAGTGCCCTTATTAAATGTTGATTACCATTATTCCATTTATTGTCAACTAAGCATTACATAAACATTAAGATTTTCAATAACTTAAATTTTTCTATCAATACCGAATTAGGGCTAATAGGAGTTGTTTGTTAAAATATTTTCCTCATATCAAACAGAGAAAATTCGCCACTCCAAAGTATAACGGAAGGTCGTAATCAGTGAAGCAAATTCGGTACAAGCGAGTAGAGAAGGCGAGCGGGCGAGGTGATGTGGAGGTTATGAATACAAAAGGTACAGATACTCGCAGCATTGCGGTCGGGGAACGGAACGCGACGGAATAACCGCGCCGCCCGAATACCGGGGTCCTATTCTTATAGCCACCTCAATACGTACAGATGTTTCGAACAATATTACTTTCCCATGAAAACTGACGTAGGTATTGTATTTGTTTGTTTTTATTACAAATATTCTTCTGTAGCTTATAGAGGTCTACTGCTGGACAAAGGCACTCCACTTTCCACAATGATCGTTCTTGTGCTGCCCGCATTCATTGGCTCCCCACAACCTTCACCAGTCATTGGTCCACCTTGCTGGGGGCCTCCCTACGCGGCGTCTTCCGCCACTCCAGAACATTACTGCCCCATCGGCCATCGGTTCTACGAGCAATGTGCCCTGGCGACTCGATGAGCTATGTCGGTGACTTTGGTTCTTCTGCGGATCTCTGATTCGATCCCGCAGAGAAACTCCGAGAATAGGTGTTTTTTACAAATATTAAAACTACATAATTCATTGTGTTATAAAGTCAATTCATTTATTTCAAAATAGCTGCACCCCGAGGTTTCACCCGCATAAGTTAAATTCCGTAGGAACATCGGGATGAAAACTATCCTATGCGTTATTCCTGGTAATAAAGCACCTGTGAGCCAAACATCCAAATCCGTTCGAGCAGTTCTTGTGTGAAAGAGTAAGAAACATCCATCCATACTCACAAGCTTTCGCATTAATAGTACATATTAGTAGCATAGGCACATTTTTTTTCCTCCAACCTTTCCTCGTCCCACTGCTGGGCACAGGTCTCCTTTCATACAGAGAAGGATTGAGCGTAATCACCACGCTTGCTCAATGCGGGTTGGCGATTTCGGACTTAGAAAGTCCAGGTTTCCTAAAGATGTTTTCCTTCACCTTTAGTCATTGGTGTCCAAGATATCACTTTGAAAGTACATATAACTTTAAAAAATTACATTAGTGCTTGCCTGACCTGGAATCGAACCCGCGCACTCATACCTGAGAGGCTGGTCTTTTAACCACTAGGCCACCAAGACACCACGTTATGTATATAAAAGCCATTAAAAAATCATCAAAATTATAGAAATATATTCTAGTCGAAGAACTATTATTATGATGACCACAATTTTAACTCAATAGGTTACCTTTCTGTATCGTAATTTTTGCAAGCGACTGTAGGTGGACTGCGTAGTCAGTTGACACAGTGCATAGAAATCTGCACGAGTCTGCAATCATGCAGCTTTCTATGCACTGTTAGTTTCAATGCAAACCGTGTAGGTATAGTGTTACAGTAAAGTATTGAACAAATAGGTACGTAAAGAACTTCAACCTCGGTTCGACAGCAGATTTTTTTTTTTTCGTTGGCAACTGAGCCGGTTTCGATATTCTGCCAGTCTCACGTGATGATGGCAGCAAATAAAGGCAGGCCGTCGAACTTTTCCCTTCGTGCTAGGTGTTAGTGTAGCTGCATGGAAGAATGACAGAAGATAATAAATGTATGTTAGTTTAGAACTGTCATTCTGTCAATTTAGTCCGCGCTTGACGTAAATTGACGTATGTTTTGTCGCCATGTTTATAATCGCGTCTAAACTGTCTATGGAATATCTTAATTTGCCAGGATTAAACTAAAATCCTTTTCTTAATGAAATAAAAAGAAAAAGATGCACAGAACTTAAAATTAGTTTCTTGTTAGTTTAGTAGTTTGTGAACAAAAGAATCGCCGCCATTATCTGTTAACATTTACATTTGGAATCTAACAATCTGCAGACAGACTTGCTGTACTCTAGGCAACAATTGTTTGTTATAAACATCAGCTCTAGACACTCTAGTGTTGTATTTTATATTATCTGCAGTGAGTATCATAGACACATGCCACTTTATTCATAAACTTTTATGAATATAGTGGTATGTGTTAAAGTCAACTCTTTCTTTTCTTTAGAGTGAATACTACTGCAACTCTTCAATGGCCACTGTGGTTAGATACTACAATTTTGCCAATAACACGTGTAACAAATTATAGAAATTCTTTAAAAAAAATATTTCACAATAATGGCGGATATCGCCAATGACAGTTCTAAAGTTGACTTTAGAACTGTCATTGGCGATATCCGCCAATCAAACTATAAACATAAAGGTTGGAAGAGATTAAAATCAAAATTTAATCTCTTCCAACCTTTATGTTTACTAATATTTGTGTCGTCTTGTGTTTGTTTTAGCCCAAAGAAGAATCAACGCTAATAATACTGATCAACAGTCTATATCCACTACGTTTAATAATAATTATATTAGTTTATTTCTCTCCACCTTGACGTTGGCAGAATCATCGGTCATCGATGGGGCCAAACTAATAAAAAAAAGAAAAAAAAAAAAGTTACTAGTTAACTGTTAGAGAGTTTTGAAACCATACATTTTTGACGATCAACAGCTAGCCTTTATCAATTGGAACATTCTATAATCACACAGTACTGCGCGATATTTTTTCGCGCAGTGTTGATAATAGCCGCCGCCGGACGGGCGCTGACGTCAGAGATGCTTGTGCACGCGCAGTCGGCGCTGAATCACGCGCCGATGTGTCACCTCACCGCCGACGCCGACGCTGAGCTCAGAGCGACTATACAGCATTATAATATCAATGTACTACTGTACTTGAAACTAATTCACTGCGACTAGGACAGTTAGGACACTCTTATCAAACTTCAAACGAATGCGGGTAGACTAATAAAGATTTTGACAATATTTGTTGGTGCGCTGTGCTGTAAAGCAATCCTACAATATATTTAGGTAAATATATGTATAAGTAAGGTTCAGTTCATTAATTTGTATTATCGAGAGTTCTGTTATCACAAGGAAACACTTAAATGAATGGATACGAAGGTATTATTGCACTGTTAAATTTTCAATTCTCGATGCTGAGTGTTGAAAATCCAACGGTGCGCAATAAGGTATTCATTTAGACGTCCCTTAATTATAGACAAATGCCTGTTTTGGTAGGAAGGGACCTACGTAAGAACTTTCTTACGTAAGTAAATATGAGGGTAGATTGTTATACACGTGTAACCCAACTATGTGAAATAGCACCTTGTTTTGATTGTATGCTTCGAGCGCACAAAAAATCTAACATCAAGGAAACCGTCTGGTTTATCTTGTTTTTGGCAAAAGTCAGTCTATGAGTATCTAATGTGGGCAATTTCTTACAATCATACAAGTCCAATTAGGCTATTATCAAGGATAAGTACCTAAGTACACATAATTTACTGTTGTGAGTGGGACCATACAGCACAATACAATGGAATTTTACTATGAATATAAAGTTCTGTAAATTATAAAGCGTCTTGCATCGTGAATAAAAATGAGTGGACAGCAAGTAGTGTGTCAGCGTGGAGCAACCGGTACGTAGCCGTGGTTTGGCGGGGCCGCTCTGTGCCCGTCGACTTGTATTTTTATGTAACTTGTTGTTAGGTAGCAAGCAGTGGTCGTTGCGCCACGCTCCGCTCGCCGCTCGCTTTGAATCCGTGCCGCCGGCCGCCTGGCTGCCGACTCGCTGCTGTGGCGAATGAATTTGAGGAAAACTGGGCTGCAATAGAGAACGTTGCCGATCACATTGCCGACACTCGCTGGAAACTGCAGCCTAAGTAAAATAATATCAACTGCGGTCCAAACGATCCCAACTAGTCGCAATCATTTGACAAAAAGTGTTCGCCGATTAGGCTGCTGATTTTATTTTAACTGCATTCTATTGCTATGTGTAATGAGAGTACTGCTTGGAAGAGAAGAAGAATTTGGATAGATGAGGGTTGTAGTATCTAATGGTTCTATGTAGAATTTAAAATAGTTAAAATATTTATGTATTTCAATTAAACCATTTCCCTATTGTTTCTTTTGAATTGTCAAAGAGTCCGTTAGACAGAAAGACGAAGCTATAGTAATTGTTGATAGCTAAGCACGTCATTACCTAGTATGCACAGATCTTCTAGATAGGTACTATGTACATAATTTGTTTTAAGGTCTTAGTCGAATTGAAACTTTCGGAACGACGTTTACGCCATGGGTCGGGTCGGGGTATAGGCGATTTGCGGATTTTATTCTCGCCGTTGTTAGATTTGTACCTTTCTGTGATAACAGTTATGATACAATACTATATACTAACGAAAGAAATTCTTATTCGTTTTGATACAGTTCTAGTTCAGTTCAAAGCAAAGCCGTCCCATATACGCTCCTATGGCCCCAGTCTAACCAAAAAAAAAAAAACAAGACGCCTGGAAAGATCACTTAGATCTAATTTTTATGTACTTATTTACCTAATTTAATTTTTGCTGTTCTGCAATCGCTTATATAATCTCACTAATAAGAAAAATGAAAGAGTTACCAAGTCAACTTCGATACCGTATTGGGTGCTATATGTTGGGCCGTTTGAAGTTGAAACACTAGGCCAGTGGGGTCCGAGTGCTTATCAAGTACTAGCAGCCGCCAGCGACTTCGTTCGCGTGGAATTAATTATGCTCCGCTCCTATTGGTCGCAGCGTGATGTTATATAGCCTAAAGCCTTCCTGGATTAATGGGCTATCCAACACAAAAAGAATTTTTCAAATCGGACCAGTAGTTTCCGAGATTAGCGCGAACAAACATACAAACAAACTCTTCAGCTTTATATATTAGCATAGATTTCGGGACATCGCCAAGCGGTTGGTTGATTTTACACGTGGCCAAGAGTGCTGGCTTATTTTTAGGCCGAGGAATTAATCAGCATTGCCATCTAAGGTAGCATTACTGACAGACTTTTGGTCACTTTTCCATCGACAGAGATGCGGACAAAATTTTTGGTACCCATTGAGCAAAAAAAAAAAAAGAAATATTTTTTTTTTCTTTGTACTTATTTGCATATTAGTACCATTCACGTCTGCGGAGTATTAACTAAATTAATTTGGCCCTGTTATGAGTTGTAGTGTACAGACGCCAGTGCACCCAGCTACCCGAAATTGTAATTTTTTTTCAATCAGCTTTGAACCTAATACTTTACCGTTAAAGAAATGCAGATTATCGTGGCTAGATATACTGGCGTCTGTCCATATCATTCATTCATTAATAATTTCAGCCGAAAGACGTCCACTGCTGGACATAGGCCTCCCTCAAGGATCTCTACGACGACCAGTCCTGCGCCTCCCGCATCCAGCGGTTTCCTGCGACCTTCACCAGGTTGTCAGTACACCTTGTCGGGGGCCTACCCACACTGCGTCTTCCGGTGCGTGGTCGCCACTCGAGAACCCGTCGGCTCCATCGGGCATTGGTCCTACGAGCTATGTGCCCGGCCCATAGCCACTTAAGTGTTGTGATTCTTCGGGCTTCGGGACCATACTACCATAGGCTGAGGAGATCCACAGAAGAACGCTAGTAACCCACTTAGCCCGAGGAATTGCTGTGTATAATATATTTATTTTAGTATTTGTTTCTATATTGTATTTAAGATATAAACACCTAGGTGTTTAATATAAAAAATATTTAGTTGTAAATAAATAAAAGTATAATGTTTTCGATCGGCTGCCCGGGACACAAATTCCCTCGCTGTAAGCCCGATGGCCGCGCGTAAACATGTTTATGAGCCCACAGTCCACTCTTTGACATCTTCTGGAGCGTTTATTGAAATAATCTATTTATATACTTACTCGTAGGTCTGTATGCATATTTGTCTACTGCATTTAACGAGCCAAAAGCAATGTGAATTCTGTGCATATTTTTATCGTTTTGTATTTACTTAAACGTAGGTAATGTTTGACTACTAAGATTGTAGGCAATCGCTGGTCTTTCTATAAATTACTGCCATTTAATGCATCCAAGTTAGGTATTTAGTTTTTTTTACACGTCATATTTTTACAGTCACATAAATAAAATCGAATACACAGTCTAAGGTCCGTATTCCAGAAGGAAACTCAAGCATTGATCCCTGCTTAAACATTACTTAAAACTAGATTCAACCAATCAAATGGCTTGAAACGAGATTTAAGTAGAGCTTGAGTTTTGAGTGACGTTCTGTAATACGTACCTAAGAGTGACAGTTGTGTTTAAATAAACGAACATAACTTTGTAATCAATGCGCTCAACAATGAATAGATGAACCAAAAAACTTGAGTTTTATTATGTACCTACATCATGAAATGTAGGTAATACCAAGGCTCGCAGGGGTAGCATAATAAGTGGTACAAATGCAATGCTTCTTATCGGCTTAGGGCCCGATGCGCCGCGTGTCCCCGGTACCCTTGGCCGACCGTGGCCCTTCGCCCCCGACGCCGACCCTGCGCCCTCGGATGCCCCCGCGTCCTTGCACACCCTCTATGCGTTCATCTAGCTATTGTGACGATACTATCGTTCACAATTACTCTTAACGTTGCAGATCCAACATTTTCTTTTTTCAGTAACAGAAATATTTTTCTTAGGCAACTGGCAATTTTTCTTATGTAAGGAGATAAGGTAGGTCATTGGATTCGTCGTGTGTAAGTCTTATTTACAAATAAGACTGTGCTTAGATCTTTAGGATACGATTTTAAAGACTGTTTCGCTCTGGAATAGGGATGTTTCCTGGGTTAAAAAAATAATTCTATTTAGTCCGTCATTTAGATTATAGAAAAATATTGGATACGTATATTTTGTTTTATTAAATCAATAAAAATTTACAAATATAAAAAGGCATCAAAGATCAGGAATGGTGGCTGGTGACGTCCCTGCTCGCTAAAAAGTGTAGCGTGCAGTGACGTCACACGAGTTTTCAACGCACTATGTCGTCTTCATTTTTTGTTTATATGAAAAAAGTAAAAATACGTGTGTAGTATTTTTTTGAAATCTGACTGACGGACTAATTAGCTTTTTTAGTCAAATACCCTATTGAAATAAGTGTAGAATTCGAAAGACTGGAAATTATTTTCTCTCAGAAGGTTCAGTTAGAAACTAACGGTTTGATTTCATCGCAAAAGAAAGTGGAGTTACATAAATTTTGAGTTCGTTGGCTGG